>CM055846.1:1538312-1563312 GCA_029490765.1 Euthynnus affinis | reverse complement strand
ACCTCACAGAGCCCCCATTTATATCTCCACCCTCCTCCCTCCTCCTCCCTCCCTCCACCCGCCCTGCAGAATAAAGAGGAGGAGGAGGTAGAAAAAGATGGGCTGTGGGTATTCTGCAGAGGTTATCCTTTGGTTAATGTGACATGTCTGTCTGCGACCTTGCCGCTTGTTAACTGCCCGGATTATTATTGTGATAATGTGGCAATTAAAAAAAGGAAGCGCTCCATCAGAACAGGGAGGGGAGGGGGGGGTGGAGGGGGGCTTATGGTCCGAGAGATGGATGTGCAGAGATTACAAGGCAGTGGGAAATGCATTAAGGTTGCCATCCATTCTGCCTGGATGGCGAGGAGTCCCGCCGCTCCTGCTCCCCAAAAGCTGCCGGTTATTGCCGCCCCTCGTCCTCATTGATATCCGTTCCCCAATCAATACTCCTCTGCTGCCGTAAAGAACCGGCGTAAATCACAGACGTGGCGAGCGAGAGAGAGAGCGAGCGAGAGAGAGAGAGAGAGAGATCGGACGGACGTGCGGCAGGAGAAATCAGAAAGGCGGCTCCTTAATGAGACGCCATAAGTCTGCAGGAAGTGTCGACTGTCTGCCGCCGCTGAGTGAAAATCTGCTCTGCTGCTGAGAGAAAAGACGACCTGAAATATACACTTTATACTTTAGTTATTAACTAAGAGTCAAACTGTTGTTGTTTGTTTGTTTGTTTGTTTTGGTGAAACTCGTCCTGATGTGAAACGAGTCCAGCTGAGTCCGGTTTCTACTTCCTGTCCCTCTTTCTTTCTTTACTTTCTCTACGATCCTGCTGCTGTTTGTTTGTTTAGAGACTCACCTGCTCTGTTGTTTGTTGTTGTTTTTATTTATTCTTTCAGATTCTTCCTGAAGTTCTTCCTCAAGTGCAATCAGAACTGTTTGAAAAATGCAGGAAACCCACGAGACATGCGGAGGTTCCAGGTAAGACGCACCTGAGACGCTCGCTGACGGCGCTGCTGTTCATCCCTGCAGTCTGTTTTAAATGACGTGTGTGTGTGTGTGTGTGTGTGTGTGTGTGTTTAGGTGGTGGTGTCCACTACGGTCAACGTGGACGGTCACGTGCTGGCGGTGTCAGACAACATGTTCGTCCACAACAACTCCAAACATGGCCGCCGCGCCCGGCGCCTGGACCCCTCTGAAGGTAAGACGTCGCTCAGAGACAAGAAAACCAAACGTCTCTGTTCTTTAAACATGAATGAACACAGTAGAAATGTGTTCTTCAACCCTCCTGTCATCATTGTTAGTGTGATAAATAGTGTTTTTATAGATCTTCACTGCCTTTTCTTTGATTTCAGTTTCAACTGTAGCATCTTAGAAGAAAATTAACTGTACATGAAAACAAAATTGTGCAAAAACAAGACGAAAACAGAGTAAAACAGGATAAAAACAGTGTAAATCAGGATAAAAATGGTGTAAATCAGGATAATGACTGTAAATCAAGACACAAACGGTGTACAAGATAAAAAATGTGTAAATCAAGATAAAAACAGTGTACAACAAAATAAAAACAGTGTAAAACAAGACGAAAATGGTCTAAAACAAGTCAAAAACAGTGTAAAATAAGTCAAAAACAATGTAAAACAAGAAAAAACCAGTGTAAATCAAGATAAAAACTGTGTAAATCAAGAGAAAACATTGTAAATCAAGATAAAAACAGTGTAAAACAAGAAAAAACCAGTGTAAATCAAGATAAAAACAGTGTACAACAAAATAAAAACCAGTGTAAATCAAGATAAAAACAGTGTAAAACAAGAGAAAAACATTGTAAATCAAGATAAAAACAGTGTACAACAAAATAAAAACAGTGTAAAACAAGACGAAAATGGTCTAAAACAAGTCAAAAACAGTGTAAAATAAGTCAAAAACAATGTAAAACAAGAAAAAACCAGTGTAAATCAAGATAAAAACTGTGTAAATCAAGAGAAAACATTGTAAATCAAGATAAAAACAGTGTAAAACAAGAAAAAACCAGTGTAAATCAAGATAAAAACAGTGTACAACAAAATAAAAACCAGTGTAAATCAAGATAAAAACAGTGTAAAACAAGAGAAAAACATTGTAAATCAAGATAAAAACAGTGTAAAACAAGACGAAAATGGTCTAAAACAAGTCAAAAACAGTGTAAATCAAGATAAAAACTGTAAATCAAAAGAAAAACATTGTAAATCAAGACAAAACAGTGTAAAACAGGATAATGACTGTAAATCAAGACACAAACGGTGTACAAGATAAAAACCGTGTAAAACAGGATGAAAACAGTGCGAAGGAGTTTTTCATAGTTAAAGTTTGATTTCAAACTAAAACAAAGGGAACTATCAGATGAAATGGTGCAGTGAGGCAGAACTCTGAGGGTTGTGATCCGGTGACGGCAGCAGGTATATCGGGTCCATATGAGAGTCCTCCGTCCCGCCTGAGCTCCCGTTGGACGTCCTCCTGCGCCGTCGGGCGGAGGCGGGCGAAACAAACGCTCTGTTCTCTCCCAGCGTCCGCAGCGACCAAATAAAACGCATCACTAAAGTATAAACTTCACGCGGTGAAACTCGACTCGCAGGCTGGAGCTCAGCGGCAACATTTCCTCTGAAGTTGTAAACTTTAATACCACTTCGCCTGTCCCCGCTCTAATAAAAACCCTCCGCCTCGCCGCGCCACTTCCAGCAGCGATGACATAAGTCTCTCGTTGGCTTCGACCAACTTGGAGGTGCCAGACGGGTGGGGCTTAATCACACCAGTACCAGGCTTTTCGGACAGAGTCAGAGAAGATGTTGAAAGGTAAACAAATATGACCGTCGTCAAACAAATTAAAGATGTATTAAAACTAATTTGACACCAGTTGTAACTTCCTCTGAGGTTTTTATTGGAGTGATGACATAAGATTTTGTTTTTTATCCTACTTGGAACGCCAGACGGGTGGAGTTTATGACGTAATGTAATTTAGTTTGTCTCAGGTAAGATGTCAGTCAAAGAAAAACTAAACCGATTCTCAGAAAATCCAGTGTGTCATCTTATTAGGCAAACCCCTCCCGTCTGGCGCTTCCCAATAGGTGAAACAAACACACGCTATTTGAACCTAATCTGACATCACCAGCCAGTCGCTCCTCCATCAAACCACCCAATTGTGCAGTTTCCCCCTGACTCCTTTAAAAAGTTTGAGACTTGTAGGAAAGATGGTGTAACTTCTCTGCTTGTTTTAATCTGCATGGCGCACCAGAGGGGTGGAGCTTACCATATCAGGGCGTCAGGAAGTATTAAGTAAACATACCACTAACTTAAAAGTCAAATAAGTTGACTTTCAGTTTAATTACATTTGTCTAAACTTTCCGACACTGAACGTTTTAGTCCTGTGAGGCAAACTCCACCCGTCTCAGACATACAGTAGAGTAAATCAAACTCAGAAAAGTGTTGTTTACTTCCTTTCTCACCTCCTCACCGCCGAGCTCAGCAGTTTCCCCTCAACTCCCTTAAAAGGTTTCAGCTACAACAATACAAATGAATAAGTTTCTTGTTTGTTTCGACCCACTTGGAACACCAGCCGGGTGGGGTTTATGATCATATAATGTATGACAGTATCAGGTAAGATGTCACAGAGAAGTAAGATGCCTTCAGATGATAAGACAGACACTCGCTTGGGCACCTGTACTGTGTGCATCCTCTTTGGCAATCCCCACCCATCTGGCACTTCCAAACAGGTAAAACAAACCTAGTTAGTTACACCAGCCGGGTGGGGCTTACCATATCAGGTCACCAGAAAGTAACAGATAACTATGTCGGTCACATAAAAGTAGACTAGACTGACTTTCATACACTATTGTCTTCCTGAAACTTATCATTCAGTCCTGTGAGACTAACCCCACCCATCTGGGATGTACAACAGAGTAAAACAAACCCTAAAGCAATTTGGCACCAGTCAGACATCAAACACCCGTCGCGTCCTCCGTCTCTCACCTCCCAAACGAGCTACCTCTGCAGTTTCCCTCGGCTTGTTTTAAAGTTTGAGGCTTTTCCAGGAGCCACTGATGTAATTGTCTCGTTTGGTTTAACCTACTTGCAACACCAGATGGGTGGTGTTTATCACACCGGGGGCGTTTCAGACAGGATAAGGTTGCTGATCAAAGAAAAAAAAAAAAAGACGGATTAAGCTGACCTCCCGTGATTGCCTAAACTTTTTCCTTACTTTGCTATCCTGTGTGGCAAACCCCACCTGTCTGGCGCGTCCAAAGGGATAAAACAAACGCTATTTGACACCAATCTGTCACCGATACCCACTGGCTTCTTCTTCCCTCTCACCTCTGAGACGCTGAGGAAACTTCATCAAATCAGCACTCAAACATTCACGCACAGAAGCGGCTCCTTCAGAAGGGGGCGCCGGGGCCGCACTGTACGGTGTCCTGCAGGGGCCAAAAGGGGCCCCGTTGTTTACCAGACGGCCCCGTACGGCGGCCCACGGAGGAAAGCTCGGGGCCTTTCATCTCATCCAGACTGGGATGTTTTCAGAGGCGATAAAAAGCCCCAACATCTGCTCCCGGCTTTGTCACGAACCCTCAGCTTCCCTCCTCCCCGTGATAAAACTTTCCACCGCCGCCTGTTCGTTGCCTTTGTGCTCTATTCTGTTGATTGGAAAGTCCCCCAGTTGTCCTCCCCCCCACCTCCCCCCTCCCTCCCTCCCTCCCTCCCTCCCAAACCCATCGGACTGTTTGTTTACTGCTGTGACAAAAGGAGAAAATTAATAAGGAGATGACAATCGACTCGGAGTGGGAGAAGGCTCGACCCTCTTCTGCCGCCGCCGCCGCCGCTTTCATCTGGAAACTCTGAGTGACTTTTAAAAAGTTGTTGCTGGAGGCGGCGCCTTAAAAAAAAAAGTTCATCCTTCAACTTCCACCTAAATATCACTAAACATGCCAGGGACTAGTTGTGTATTAATACGCAGCTGAAAATAGTCCCTCATCCCTTAAAAAATGCACTATAAACTATATATTTGTGAGTTATTTCCAATGAGTTACAAGATTTTTTAAAACATTTTGAAATAACAACAGTCTCATCCTTCAAAATTTAATATAATTTTACATTTTTAACATTTTATTTATGCTGCAAATACTCACATAACTGTTTTATTATAGTTTCTATTAACATTTCTAACATAAATATCTAGATTTTGCTCAAAGTCAGGAGTTGCTAGTCCTTAAAATATAAATATAATCCAACTTTAATGTAATCAACTAGTTTTAATACAGACTATATTCAATTATAGACCCTTAAAATGAACTTGCAGCATGTTATCTGGAGGCTTTTAAGCAAATTAAGATGTGTTATTAGTGTCATTAGTGTCCTGTTAAGCCAGTAAACCCACAAAAAGTCACTTAAAATAAATTAAAAACAATGAAGAAAATGATTCACACATTCCCCACATTCCCTTTTTCCTCTGATGCTGCCAGTAACTTATAGCAGTCGGACGTGGCTCCACTAATAGAGGGTGAACATTGTAACTGGAATGTTTTAATAGAGTCTGAACGCAGCTTTATAGATCACATCATAGTAAACAATAGAAAAGCCCAAAGCTCTGACTGGAATATCAAATCATCCTCCCAATAAAACGCCTGTCGGTCCGGGAAAAAGGTTGTAAACCTGCGGAGCCTCTGATCGGTCCGTCCGCCTGTCTGACTCGACCGGGCTCAGTCTAGTCATCACGGAGACACTGTTTATACGTCTTATTGATCTCCGTGGCACTGGGAAAACCAATCATTTTGCATGTATTAGTGGAGGACTAACAGGCTGCCGGCTGGCTGACGTGTGGGCCTGTGAGGATGGAAATACGCCTGAAAACTGCAGTAAATTCAATAAACAGCTGCCGTTTTGTTTATGAAGGGTAAACAGGGAGGCTGGAGGTCAGAGGTCAAGCACGTCAAGAAGTGGTATGGATTCAGTGAACCTCGGGTTAAATCTCAGAGAAACGCTATCATGTAATCTTGTGACGGTCTGTTCTGTTTAAAGCGTTCAGTATTTGTTAAAGAGTGCTAATCACAAGCTTTGTTTCAAAAAATTGTGAGTTTTCTACCAAGAAAATTTAACAAAGTAGACTACTAGTTAAAACAGGAAGTAGTCTGACACACTGTGGGTTAAATTCCTGATTCACAAGTTTCTATGAGGATGGAAGACTTTGTCTCCCCTGAACTAAAAGTTTTGACTAATCTGTAAGCTAACCTGAACTAAAGCTGCTAGCTGCTAAACTGGAACAACATTATTTAGCAGCTAACTGTTAGCTA
Organism: Euthynnus affinis; assembly: GCA_029490765.1. Lineage (NCBI taxonomy): Eukaryota > Metazoa > Chordata > Actinopteri > Scombriformes > Scombridae > Euthynnus > Euthynnus affinis. The sequence goes on along the minus strand of CM055846.1, from coordinate 1,557,022 downwards.
AACTCAACCAAACAGTTTGAGGAGGTGAAACTGAACCTTTAATTTAACTCCTGTTAGCTGCTAAATCTAACCATTAACCTACAGTAATCACTAGCTTGAGCCAAACTGTAGCTAGTAGCCTTTAGCCAAACTCAACTGGTCTGTTTTAGCTGCTATAACGTTAACTGTTAACCTCAAACAAACCGTTTGATTAGCTAAAACTATTAATGTACCTTTAACATTGTTTTAAACACTGTTTTAGACCTAGCTTACTGAAGCTAAACATTAGCTACTCTGATGAAACTTTTAGCTAGTAACTGAACTTCTAGCTAACATGAGACAAACTTCTTGAATTGCTGAATTGAAATTGTTTCTAAAAGGCTAACAACAACTGCTAACTGCTAAAATGAAAGTTGAAACAATATTTTTAGCTGTTATAACCTCAACTGTTAGCTTACATCAAACAAATGGTAGCTAATAGCTAATAGTAGCTAAAACTTAAACTGTTGTAGCTGTTAAACAGAAAACTTTTCTAACCTAAACTGGAACCAAACTTTACTGAGCTGTTCAGTAATTTTATAATCTTTTGTTTGTTAAACTTGTTGTAAATAAGTTAATATCTGTATTTCTAAGACCTGTTAATTTAAACTCTCTATGTGTGTTTCCTGTCAGAAGTGATATTTCTGTAGTGAGTTATTTTATTTCTCATGGCTCTGTTGTGTCGTCTGTGTTTCCGAAGCAGCCACTCCCTGCATTAAAGCCATCAGCCCGAGCGAGGGCTGGACGACCGGCGGCGCCACCGTCATCCTCATCGGGGACAACTTCTTCGACGGCCTGCAGGTCGTCTTCGGCACCATGCTGGTCTGGAGCGAGGTGAGGAGAAACTTCCTTTTACTGTCTGTATGAAAACAAAAGAGGACGAGACGCCGGTGTCCTGATTGAGAGCCGCGACAGGAGAACGATCACGTGTTCCACCTGCGTTCACCTGACCCGGCGACTTCACACAGCTGCACGCTCTGTACATCATGTTCTCCATCTTCTCCTTTTACACACACATTCATCAACACACACATCCATAAAAACACACACCTGCATCTGTATCTGCAGCTCCGCCAGGTCTGCATGTCCCCAAAAATATGTAGATTTAGTAGCGTGTTGAGCTGCAGGAGGAGCTGCGCATACGGCGCGCCATGAAATATTGAAGCGAGTCCAGAGGAGCAGAACACCTGGCGGCGAGGAGGAGGTGGAGGTGGAGGAGGGGGAGGAAGGAAGGAGGGAAGATATACCTCCACACGCTGTTCGCTTCACATCACACGGCGCTGACGGAGCTCCTCACTTTGATCAGCGTCGTCTCGCGGCGAGCAGACGGACTCCAAAGCCCAGCATTCCCCCTGAAAACAGACTGCACGCTGACCCAGATTGGAGGAAGCCAGTCGACACAGAGTGTTTTTCCCTCTCTAAGTTTCTGCAGACTGAAAAATATGCAGGTTTTTTTTTTTTTTTTTTTTTTTACACGCCTGATAAAAAATAAGACATTTCATATCAACACCAGAAGATTTCAGCAAAATCTGATGGTACAGAAACATCACGCTGTGATCTTCATTTCTGATTTATTTAAAAAAAAAAAAAAGGTTAGGAGGGTTTTTGAGTTGCTGTAGAAAGTTAATACTGACACAGACATGAAGGAGGTGGATACTGAACACATCCAGTCCTCAACAAAACACAACATGTCAACAGTTTTTATCAGACAAACATTCATGAGAACAAGAAACAAGTGAGTTTAATGTGAAAAACAGCAAAAAATGTGAAGAATCTGGTCTCCAGGTGCGACTGATCGTGTGTGTGTGTGTGTGTGTGTGTGTGTGTGTGTGTGTGTGTGTGTGTGTGACGTCGTGCAGCTGATCACCCCCCACGCCATCCGGGTCCAGACGCCCCCTCGTCACATCCCCGGGGTCGTGGAGGTCACGCTGTCCTACAAGTCCAAGCAGTTCTGCAAAGGAGCGCCGGGACGCTTCGTCTACACCGGTAAGACATGTGATCACATGACCAACCAAGACAGGAAGTCAAAACTGAGCTCCAGTTTATTGAATCATGTCACTGCAGGAAAGAGGAAACTGATCAGATCTTCTGTTTGCTTCTGGAAATGATGATAATACTGGTGTGTGTGTGTTTTAATGGTGGTTAAAGGAAAGATAAAAGTTATTATGAGTTCATTTTCTCATAATTGTTTGATTTTTTTCTATCTGAATGTTATGAAGAGAAACTAAAAGGGTTTTTTTGGTAATATTTTCCCGCTTTCTCCTTCTGATCTGAACAGAAACAGCTTTATATTTATTATATTTACCTGCCTTTAACTTAAAGATCATAAACATAAAGATCAATATCTCACTGATCGGTTTATTGGGCAGAGGTTGTTTCCAGGTTTCAGATGAAATCCTCCCTGTTTTAAGTTCTTCTGGAGCTTTTCCTCACCGATCAGCAGCTAATCACACACTTTATTGATCACCAGAGAGAATCTTAAGTTTTTAATTGGCACCTAAAATCCATGTTTGACAAAAACAATAACATATTTACTGCCTTAAACTTCATCTTAAACACTCTTAAGGCTGTAAAAAAACCATCTCCAGATCATTTCTGTGTCTGCCGTTTGCACCATTTTAAAACACGTTTCCTCTAAAATTCATCCGTCAGATTCGGCATCTTTGGAAACTTTGGGATCTCCTCCGGAATTTAAAATCAAGTTTTAAGGGTTTAAACAAAGTTTGGACAAACAACAGGAGTTTATAACGTCGGCGTGAAGCTCTGTGGGCTTCAGGAGGAGCTTTAAGGGAAGCTTTAAGGTCTTTAGTCTTCAGTCTTGTTGATGCCGACCGGGCTCTCCGTACGTGACGTAAACATTTCCCCCCACGGCGTGACGGCCCTGTCTTCTTCTTCTTCTTCTTCTTCTTCTCGGCTCGTCCTTCAGACTCTTTGTTAAACATCCACATGTGTCCGTATCTCCTCCTTAAATCAGTGCTTTTACTGCTCCCGATTATTCTGTCAGAATATCCAGATGTCATTCAAAGTAGCAGAAAGGTCAGATGGAAGTCTGTTTAGCGCGATAAGTAAATGTCATTGCGTCGGGTCGTGAAAGAGGCGAGCGTGTTCGGGCTCTCTGTTTAACATCGCTCTCTCCCTTTTTCGCTCCCCGTCTTTGTTGGCGGGCGCCGCGTTCCTCCGACGGCGGCGGCGGGACGCACAGGAGGTGGAGGAGGAGGAGAAGGGAGGGGGGGAGAGGGAGACGGACGCTTACAATGGACGGAGCGGCCGCCGCCTCCCTTTTGCAATGCTAATCTGTGATTCCATTTGCAGATATGACTGACAAGAGCGGCGAGCTCTGCTTTGATGTGGCGGCGGCGGGTGGCGGTGTTGTGTGTGTGCGTGTGTGAATAGAGGCCGACTGTTGTTATCTCTGCGTCCGTTAGAGTCCTCAGAAACACGCAGGACGGCGCCCGCAGGACTTTAAAGGACCGCGCCGCCATGTTTTAACGTGTCACAGCCGATCACAGGAAGTGTTTCACATCATCAGACGCTCGAATAAACACAGAGAAGAAGAAAACCGTCAGTAAACATCAGTTCACAGTGAAGCACCTGCTCTCCAAAATGTTTTTTTAAATAATATAATATATAAATATAATGTTAAATAATACACATAAATAAAATAGTTAGTTTCTGTTTGTTTCTGTTCTGTATGAACTGACAGGAAGCTGCAGTGAGATTCATCTCTTATTATAACAGAACCACAGTTTCATCACTCTGACGACAATAAAACAGTAAAATGAGACGTGATGTTGATGCTCTGATGGATTTTTCTCTCTGCAGCGAGTCTGCAAAAATTATTTTAATCATAAAACTGAGCAGTAAGAAAAAGAAAAAACATCATTTCAGAGCAAAGAACATTTAGAAGGAAATGTAGGAAGAGAAATAAAAAAAATACAAAGAATTAGAAGATAAATAAAATAATTATTTATTATTATAAAACCTTGCATGAAATAATAAATATGATGTTCACATTACAACCACACAAATAAAAACAGTCATAAATAAGAAACAAACAAACATAAACTATAATACAATAATGTAACATGATCAGTATTTAAGATGTTTCCATGTTTTAATGAGATAAATGAGTCCGTCAGCAGAATATCACTGTTTGTGTTTATAATGACAAACGCTTCTAGTTTTAATATATATATATATATATATATATATATATATATATATATATATATATATATATATATATTGGTATTCTTTAATTTATTATCATAGGAAAGGGTTTGGAATAATTTAATATGTAGTAATAATGATAAAAAGATACAATAAAAGGATCTAATAAAAAGATCTGGGAACCTTTATTGCCTTTTTTCAAGCAGAAATGTGAAGATTTGCTGCTTTTCTTTGACATTAATGACAATAAATTTAATATCTTTGTGTTTTGAGCTGTTGATTTAACAAAACAAGACATTTTAAATGAAGCTGTGGATAATTATAACAGTCACTATTTTCTGACAATTTATAGACTGTAATATTAATCAGGATTGAAAATAAACAGGTTTTTAGTAATGATTGTAGCAATACACTCCTGTATTAATAGCACCAGAATTAAATCTACAATTATGAGACGATCTCTCAGGACAGAACAAATAAAAACAGTCCGGCATGCTGTAAAACACAGTGAACGTGCAGTAAATGTTGCTCTGGTCCTTTAAATCTCAGCCTCCTGCAGGTTCGTCTGCATCAGCACACACATTCCACAAATCCAATGAAGAAACGTGAACATCTGACTCGGGTTTGATTGATAGGGAAACAACAAAACTCCCGAGTCCCTGAAGGCAGCGCGAGCCTGAACCCGGACAGGTGGCTGCATCATAATGTTGTACAGTTTCTTGTAATTCTCCCAAGTCTTCTCCCCGCTCCTCCTGCCAGAGAGGCGGCCATATTGTGCACACACATCGCCAGTTAATCTGATCTACACATCCATATTTTAAGGATTGAGAACGCGTCCGTGTGCGTGTGTTCGCGGTGCCAGCAGTGTGTTGTTGTTGTTGTTGTTGTTGTTGTTGTTGTTGCTGTTGTTGTGCTCATGAATGTGAAATGAGCCCGAGCTTTTAAACACTGAACAGGCGAGCTGTGGATAATTGAACAGGAGAAGAGAAGCTGATGTCATTTCCTTCAGGAGTTCACACTCGCACACGACTGACTGAGATGCTCTTTGTCTGCATGCCTGGAAACACAAAACACACACTGACACACACACTGATACACACACCGACACACACACTGATTAGACAGGAGATATATATATATATTTTAACGAATCATTTCAACATCTCAGGAAATATTTGCTTGTGCTGATTGTTTTTTTTTCCTCGCAGTGAAATGAGAGAATCAGTCTCATGGCTGCGTTTAAGGTCCACAGGTTCTTGGAGAGGTTTCAGGGTCTTTGAAAAGGTTCCTGGGAGCTTTAAAGAGTCCTTGAAGGTGGACTAGAGTTTCTGGAGAAGGCTCCAGAGGTCTCAGAGGTTCAAGGGGTCATTGAAAAGCCTTCATGGGTTCTTATGGAGGTTCCAGGGTCTTTGAAAAGGTTCCTGGGGTTGTTAGGGGAGTTTTAAGGGTTGTTGAAGGTGGACCAGAGTTTCTGGAGAAGGCTCTGGAGGTCTCGAAGGTTCAAGGTGTCATTTAAACGCCTCCACAGATTGTTGGGGAGGTTCCAGGTCTTTGAAAAGGTTCCTGGGGTTGTTAGGGGAGTTTTAAGGGTTCTTGAAGGTGGACCAGAGTTTCTGGAGAAGGCTCCAGAGGTTCAAGGGGTCATTGAAAAGCCTTCATGGGTTCTTATGGAGGTTCCAGGTCTTTGAAAAGGTTCCTGGGGTTGTTAGGGGAGTTTTAAGGGTTGTTGAAGGTGGACCAGAGTTTCTGGAGAAGGCTCTGGAGGTCTCGAAGGTTCAAGGTGTCATTTAAACGCCTCCACAGATTGTTGGGGAGGTTCCAGGTCTTTGAAAAGGTTCCTGGGGTTGTTAGGGGAGTTTTAAGGGTTGTTGAAGGTGGACCAGAGTTTCTGGAGAAGGCTCTGGAGGTCTCGAAGGTTCAAGGTGTCATTTAAACGCCTCCACAGATTGTTGGGGAGGTTCCAGGTCTTTGAAAAGGTTCCTGGGGTTGTTAGGGGAGTTTTAAGGGTTCTTGAAGGTGGACCAGAGTTTCTGGAGAAGGCTCCAGAGGTTCAAGGGGTCATTGAAAAGCCTTCATGGGTTCTTATGGAGGTTCCAGGTCTTTGAAAAGGTTCCTGGGGTTGTTAGGGGTTCTTGAAGTGGGACCAGAGTTTCTTAAGAAGGCCCTATTGGTCCTTAAAGACGTTCCAGAGGTCCCGGGGTCATTAAAATGCCTCCACAGGTTGCCAGGGTTGTTCCAGGGCTCTGATACGGTTCAGGGGTTATAAGGGGGGTTTTAAGGGTTCTGGAAGGTGGACCAGAGTTTCTGGAGAAGGCTCTGGAGGTCCCAGAGGCTCAAGGGGTCATTGAAACACCCCCTCAGTGGTCTTGAAGAGGGTTGAGTGGTCCTTGTGTATGTTCCAGAGGTTCTGAGGGTCTTTCATAAGGTTCTAGTAGTTATTAAGGAAATTTTCAGGGTCCTTGAACAGGTTCCAGGTGTTTTTAAGAAGTTTCCAGGGGTCCTCGTGGAGGTTCCTGAGGTTATTCAGTATGAATCCTTAAAGACGTCCTGCAGGTTCAGGAGGTTCCAGGGACCCTTGATAAGGCTCCTGGAGATACTAAGGAACTTGTAGGGTTTTTCTAAACAGGGTCCAGAGGATTTAAGGAGGCACCAGGGTTCCTGAGAAGGTTTTTTATGAATCTTTAAATAAGTTCCAGGGATTGAGTTATCTTTGAGCGGGTTCCAGAGGTTCTCTGGGAGGTTTCAGGGGTCCATGATTAGGCTCCTGGAGTTACTGAGGAAGTTGTAGGGTTCAGAGGATTTAAGGAGGCTCCAGGGGTCATTGATAAGAGATGCAGCTCAGCACTGCGTGTCGAGTGTTTCTGCTCATAAATCTGTAATGAACATTGTGTTTTTGGTTCAGAAGGTTTAGAGAGTGTAAAAGCTTAGAACATTATGATGGAAGTATATGAGTTGTTGCAGTCATTTTTTGGATTGATACCATTTGTTACACAGATTTGGTGTAAAACTGAACCATTTCTGACCCCATGAGAACTGATAAAAATGGTCAGAAATCCCTTAAAATACCACATTAACACACCAGAACCTCGAGGAACAGCGTAGAAAAGGTCCAGCTCTGGTTTGGTATCAAAAACATTCGACATTTGGAGGTTTCTGGCGAGCACTTCTGTCCTGGAAAATGCTCAGAAACCCCTTTAATGTCGGTACAGTTTTTCCTTCGCCAACATGTATTGTAACTTTGGAGCGTTATTCAGCTCGTTCCTGACGAGCTAGCATGACACGGTTGGTTCCAGCGGACGCCTCAGGTCATCTAGTTCCATGTGATACCGGAGTCTTCGCTCTGAGCTGCTACAGCCTCTGAGAGACGGATGTCGGCCGAGGCTGCCGGCGTCCTTGTGGAGTTTAAGAGGTTAAAACTCTGAGAGTTTCTCTCTCCTTCCTTCCAACTCCAGCCGCTGGAAGCCACAGTGGAGGTGCAGCTGAAGGTGAAGTGACGAGCGGTAACATCCGAGTGTTTCCCATGTTTCCCCGTCTCTCTTCCTCTCTGGAGCTTAAAGCAGCTTCAGGATCTGATCCTGCAGGCTTCGCTCTGAAAAATTGGCCAAAGGCAAGAAACACTGAGCAGAATGACAAGAAGCCTGAGAGGAGAATTAAACAGATTCCTCCTGCGGTTATCCTGCAGCTGAGACACGTCTGTCTGCAAACAGATCACACCTTCTAAATGTACAGATACAGTACTGCTGCTGGTTTTATTCCACTTTCTCATACTATTAAAACACATTCTCTGTCTTCTGCTGCACATAGAGCACATCGTTCTGCTTCTTTATGTCCAAGTGGGAAATATATCTCTGACATTTATCACTTTGTATGTTTATATTTTTGTCTTTTTTAACCTTTTTGTTCTTTTCATTTGTTGTATCTGCACAGATCTGTGGATTCGTAGTTTATTTTATCCTGTAGTCTTGTAGTTTTTTGGTTCTGTAGTTTTATTTTCTGTGCTGCAGGTTTGTAGTTCTGTAGTTTTGTTGTTCGTGCAGGTTTGGGAGTTTCTGGTTGTTCTGGTTTCATCACCTCTCCTCTCCTCAGCGGTGCTGCTGGGTCCACATCGCCGGCCTCAGAGCTTGTAATGCACGGATCAATGCGGCCTGCAGGGGGGGAGGTAGAAGGGGGAGGAGGTTGGGGGTGGGGTGATGTTGTGGGATCGATGGGTGCTGAGTTATTGCGGCGCTCCGCCACTGATTTTTAGAGAGCTGTGTTTTCCCAGGAAAGTCAATACCTCCAGGCTCCTCTCATTAATTTCAACCCCCAACACCTCCCCCCTCCTGCAGCTGCACCTGGGGATCTGCAGCCCTGGAGAGGGGGAGCAAAGGGGGGAGGAGGAGGAGGAGGAGGAGGAGGAGGGTGGAAAGAGAAACTGAGATGATGAAGTCAGAGATTCAGGCGACACGAGGAGGAGGAGGAGGAGGAGGATGGAGAAGAAGAAAAGAAGGGAGTTTGAGAGGAGAGAAGAAGAACAAGGAGGAGGAGAGATGATGTGGTTCCTGCTTTAGAGAAACAGAAGGGAGGATATTGATTCCTAATATGGAGATCATGTTTGCACCAGATTATTGATGCAGACTCTGTTTCTACTGTTCCCAGTCTGAGCCCAGTGCTCTCAAACTGGAACAGACGCACACAGTCAGCTGTTTGTTCCCGCTCAACTTAAAATAAAACAAATCATGAAACATAATTCCTGATAATTTACCATCGGCTGCAGCAGTGGTCTCCCTTAGGGGGGATGGTGGGGGGGTGAGGGGGGTGAAGGGTGTTGTCCTCAGGCAGGTCTCAACAAGCCTGAACCCCCCCAACACCTCACTGAGGCATGCTGGGAGCTCAGGTGTGGCAGACAGGTGACATCATATCTAAGAAACAGCCAAAAGTTTCATAAAGCGTTTCAGTTTAATTTCTACATCTCAGAGGGGAATATTGTACTTTCTACTCCACTACATTTATTTAACAGCTTTAGTTGCTTTTCAGATGCAGATTTGACACAATGGATAATATAACAAGCTTTTAAAATACAACACATTGTTAAAGATGAAACCAGTGGTTTCCAACCTTTTTGTCTTTTGACATCTTACAAAAAGCAGTGTGTAGTCGGGCTCACATTTCACATGTCTATGAGTTGTTAACAGCTCCACCAAATAGTGATTTTTCCCTCTAAACTTCTCACATGCTTTCATTTCAATAAATGTTCAAATGATCCAATATTTCAGCAAAAATCAAAGATTAGAGAAAAAGTCCAAAAACTGAAAACAGATTTGTGTATCAGAACTTTGTTTTTTCTTCTTTCCTCTCCCATTAATCATCTCACGACTCCTCAGATTTATCTGCTGACCCTTTGGAGGGGCCCCGAACCCTAGGTTGGGAACCAGTGGACTAAACTAGCTAACTGTATATAAAGTAGTGTAAACTAGCTCCACCTCCAGCAGCTACAACAGTAACATGCACACAGCAGCTTCACTCCTGAATCCTGCAGCTTGTTTCCACTCAGATCCAGCTCTCTCAGATGGGAGGGGTTGGACTTCAGAGCTGAGGCCAGAGAAGCACAGCTGATCTCTGACAAACTGCAGTCACCAAATGTCAATAAACAATAAATATTTAGATAAAATGTAATTTATAGTTCAAATAGGTCCTCAGTCCTCTTCTTTCTTCTCCCATTAATCATCTCACGACCCCTCAGATTTATCTGCTGACCCTTTGGAGGGCCCCAACCCCTAGGTTGGGAACCAGTGGACTAAACTAGCTAACTGTATATAAAGTAGTGTAAACTAGCTCCATCTTCTCCTGATGGACAGTTTGTTTTTAACTCTTTGTAGTGAAGAAAACTTTAGTTTCAGAGATTTTAATGCTTCAGTTGAAGGAAAGTAAAGATTTCTGTTCTGAGCTTTTATTAGTGAAACAGATGAGAAAATATTTTTTTACATCTCTGGTTTTAAATGACAGCAGGAGGAAGGAGGACAGAACAAAAAAAAAAAAGCTGCAACAGAGAGATGATGAGCTTCATGAAGAGAAATATTCTTTCTATACATCGACTGAACTAAAATGTAAAAGCTGTTGTTTTTCTGTCTTTTCTATATTCTTTAACTGATTATTTTCAGTTTCTACATCGTCTCTGCAGCTTTTATTCCACCTCTTTCTTCTTCTTCCTGTTGTGTTTTGGTGGTGCGGCTGCAGCGTGGGTGTTCAGACCCCTGTGGGACCGTCACTGAGATTAAGGAGCTCTGCTAATAAATTCCACTTAAACACATAATTGTTTCACTAAAATAACTTAAAGTGGACTAAATGTGGATTTAACATTTTCCTGTGGATAAAACAGCGGCGTCCTCCTCGGGCTGCTCCGCATGTGTTAGAGGTCAAAGGTCAGGCTCTTCCACGTGCCAGCTGACTGTGAGAACTTTTCCCCGCTCTGCTCCCCCTAAAACGTGACTCCAGGTTTTGACTCGTGGCTCCAAATCGCGGCTCTGATTCCAAGTCTGAACCTGTGATTCTGGATCTGCAGCCGTCTCACATTAAAAACCAGGATCTGGCTTCTCTCAAGGGTTGAACTGAAGTCCAGATTCACAAGCCTGACACTGCAGATTCTGGTCCAAACCAGCTGCAGGTTCCAGGACTGACCTGGAATCAGCTTTTTTCCATATTAACCTCATCGGTGGATCTGAACCGTACCTGCACAGGTGTCTTTAAACGCAGCGCTCGTACCTGCGGAGCTCTTCCTGTGGGCCGTTCCACTTCCTGTCAGCAGGTTGTTTGAACCTGTGAGACTCCGTTTGAACCGACTGTTACAGTCCTGAGAATAAAAAATGAACTTTTTTTGGGTCCAAACCTGCAACTGCTGCTGTTTTCCAGGTCTGAAAGAGAATCATTGCCTGGAATTTCCAAATAAATAAGACCTGGATTATTTTCAGTGATTCCGAAGCGAAATTACAACATATGTCACCGTGACAACCTGACAGCCGGCGCCAGGTTGTCACGGCGACATAACTCTTCCTCTTCCTCAGGTTGTAGATCTGTTGTAGTGAATCAGCGCTGAAGTAAAACTCACCGTCGTTTTATGGTTATTACTGAAGAAGAAGAAGAAGAAGAAGAAGCAGTTTGGACCCGTCGGACACGTTTGGACGTAGGTGAAGTTGTGGCAGAATTCCCGACGAAAACACGACTCCAGGACCAGAACCTGAGGCTCGGCGGGTCCCAGCAGAGACCAATAAAGATCCTAGAAAACTAAAAAGTAACTGGAACGCGTCCAGGTAACCTCATCAGACCTGGAAGAGTCTCCGCGATTCCAGGAGAGTGTTATTTGGAAAAAGCCGGGGTGTTTCTGGCTGCGGGTGTCAGGTTGTCACAGTGATATACTGAACTGAACCTCTGAACAGGCGTCTTTCTAAAGAACGCCACCAACACCCCTCAGAGCCCCTTTTTTCCTTTCTGGAGCAGATCCGCCTTCTGTTTAACAGAATCAGAGCAGAGCTGAAACTGATATTTCCACTTCGTCTAAAGTCTAAACGTGTGAAGATGAACCGTCTCCTGTTGGAGAATCCAGCAGGAAGTTTGAGTTTTCTGTTACTTCAGGCCCAAATCCCACATCTGAACCTGCAACCTGTGAATCCAGGCTTCTGTTAAAGAATCGAGCAAGAAAAAACGAGTGTTTTGTGATGTTTTCCTGTGAGATCCAGGACTTAATCCGAGCCGACACCGTGTGGTTTTATATTTATATTGTACACTGATCATTTCTGCACACACTCACGTATCCAAGTAAAGTTTATTCAAACATGAAGAAACACATCCTGCGACGTCTCTGCGCTGCCAGAAACCCGACAGACAGACAGACGGACGGAGAGCTGATCGATCAGATGGTTGAAAATCCACCTGAATCACTTCGAGGGCGATCAGAGTTTTTTCCAGAGGAAGTTGTTGTTTGGGAAAAAAGCCTGGCTGGGGTTGTCATGGTGACGTGTTGTCCTTGTACTGCTGCACCTCTCAGCTCAAATCTTTTATTTCTTTATTTATTTTTTTATATATATATATAAAAAAAAAAACTCCAGCAGCAGCAGCTCGTGTAGCTTCCTATCAGCACCGCTGGAAATACAATGAAGCACTTTGTACGTTTTGTTCTCACACACACACACACACACACACACACACACACGGATCACACATGGAAAGCATTAGCAGACTGTTCCATGAGGGTCTGCTAAAGGTCTTGTGAACATGTAACCAAGAGGCGAAAGTTAAACCTCGAATCTGAGCCGCTGTAAAAGTTTTTTTTTTGGAGTGGGGGGGGGGGGGGGTGAAGGATGCCAAGAGGAGGAAGAGGAGGAGGCTCTCTCTCTCTCTGCTGTTATCTTTGCTCTCTCGCTCCTCGTTTCTTCCCCCTCACTCCGTTTTTGTCCTCTCGACACGTTCGAAGCACCGAACCGCTAATTGACTTCTGAATTTTTATTGTTTAATTACTGTCACCGTTAACACATGGAGGCAATTATCGGTGGTGCGCGGGCCTGCGGATCAGCTTACACCTTACAGACAGAGAGAGAGAGAGAGAGAGAGAGAGAGAGAGAGAGCGGGAAAACAAAGAGAGGAGGAGGAGGAGGAGGAGGAGGAGGAACCCCAACACTGTTTCACAAGGAGAGAAAAACCGAGAAGTTGCAGAAGAAGAAGAAGGAGAAGGAGAAGGAGAAGTGTTTTATTGGGGTTGGTCCATCAGGGCGTCGGCTTTTCAGAAGCACAAAAAACAAAAGGTCTCAGTTTTCAGGTGGATTTCCAGACGTGGCAGATGTTTCCATGTCAGGAGAAATATTCCCCCTCAGATGAGTCACTCCTCCTCCTGCGTGTGTGTGTGTGTGTGTGTGTGTGTGTGTGAGCGCTCCGTGTAGTTTCTGTAGTTTCCCTCCTTTTTTTTGTTTTTAGTAATTTGTTCCTTGAAAGGAGTTGAATGAATTCCCTCAGATCAGCGTCGGTCCATCTGTCCCTCTGCGTTCTTCACTTTTAATAACAATATCTGACTCTCAGCCAAGTGTGAGGAGCGAAAACAACAAGCAGCTGACACCTCTGATCACTACATTTATTATAATAATACGACTGATAGTAATAAATAATAAAGCAGCTTTCATTAAATGTCTTTGAGTGGCTTTAAAAGCTTTATAAATAAAATGTATTATTATTATTATTACATAAAATGTTACGTAACAAACAATTTAAACAGTTGAAATATTAAAATACATTTTTAAAACTTTAAATTCCTCCCATTTATCATTTCTAATCAGTTAATAAACGGTAATTAATTCACTATATAAGCAGATATAAGGACGTCGTTTATGTGTTTATTAATGTTCAGTATTTATTATTGCAGCTGTGTTTTTATTATTATTCATCATCTGTTTGTATCTGCTGCTTATAAATAAGGATTTAACTTACTAAACCCTCAGTATTGTCTCACAGGGGACCTTCATGTACCTGACAGGCGAAATTCAGGGGTGAAAAACCCTCTAAGTTTTGATTTAAAAGCTCTGAAACACGTTTTTTCTTTTGTGTGACAGTAAAAAATTATTTAAAATATATATATTAAATCCCCCAGTATTATATTATCATGTTATAAATGACGTTCAGATTATTATAAATAAATAAAAACATGTAAAATATGTTGAATAAAAACATTTAGATAAAAAAATAAACACATAAATTGGGAAAACAAATCTGAGTTTTATATTCTGAGACATGAAACAGAAGTTTAAGTGTAAATGAATGAATAAATAATTCTGCAGACAGTTTTCACGCTCACCAGTCAAAACACCAGCGACGTCATCTCGTGTTGAAACATCAACATCTGTAACATCTGTCCGTGTCATCAGGAGAATCAGACAGATGTGATTTTTTTTAAAGTTATTACCTGAGATTTAAAACCTTCTTCACACCTGAATTAAAAAAAAAAAAAAAAAACACCTGCAGACCGACGGCTTCACTTCACAACATGTCAGACTGTCGGCGAAGTGAGGAGAGACTCAAAGACACTTGATCAATCAATGGAGTCACTAACACCCCCCCTCCTCCCTCCTCCTCCCCCCTCCCCCTCCTCCCCCCTCCTCCCCCCTCCTCCCTCCTCCTACCTACCGCCTCTCTCGCCTCGGCTGCAATCGATGTCTCATAGAAATTTCATGAACTTTAAACTGTGATTGACAGGCAGCTCCGGCCCCAGACCCCGTAAAAGAGGAGGAGGAGGTGGGAGGAGGGGGAGGAAGAGGAGGTGGGGGGGGGGGTGAAGGTGCTCTTAAAACCTTTTTAATTAAGAGAAAAATAACCACTACTTGACCCTCGTTGACCCTGAAAACTCTCCACCTGAAACGTGTCGCCGCCTCTCTCGGCCACTTAAACGTTTATCAAACACGCCGCTCCTTCTCCTTCATCTCGTCTTTCTTCTTCTCCTCCTCCTTCTTCTTCTTCTCTCTTCTTCTTCTCCTCCTCCTTTGATCCCAGCCTCTCTCTCTCTCTCTTGTCTTGTCTTTTAATAGACAGCAGAAGTGTGCTCTCCGCCGGGGGAATTCCTCGATTCTCAGCAGAGACGCAGCACATTTTCATATATCAAAGAGCACAGCGGCGCCGCTCCACTTAGGAGGAGAGAGAAGGGAACGGGGACTTGTGGAACTTAATGTCGGGTAATTAGCTGTTTCTGCGGGGGCATTTTCGGCGCCGCGACTCCAGAAAATAATAACTTCTCAGGTGGGGGGGCCTATTTCTTTGAGGCACTCCTCTGTCGTCTCTCCTCTCTCCTCGGCGCTGCCCTGCTGCTGCCCGGCTGCTCATCACGAGGAGGTAATTATTCGCTGATTAACATGCGGATGTCGGGTCTAATCACAGAGCGGCGGTGCGGCTCTCTCTCTCTCTCTCTGAGGAGGAGGAGGAGGAGGAGGAAGCAGAAGGGGAGTGGGTGTTCTTCTGTCACTGGAGTCCCCGCGAGCCCGCAGGACGAGAGGCAGGCGAGATGTTCATCTGGGTTACCGCGCGACGGAGGAGACGAGAGGACGGAGAGAACAGGACGGGTATCTGAGGAAGAAACCTGGCAGGTGTCAGGAGGGACGCTTCTGATCAGACGGCGACGCTAACGCTCTCTGATCTCATGATTGGCCTTCGTGTGCGGTCATGAGGAGGAAGAGGAGGAGCAGAGGAAGATCATAAAGTCACTAAAAACACTAAAGACACACTTCCTGCTTTATTAATGAACTATTCTTTAATGTTTTTATATTTAACCTGCAGGAGAAGCTGCACTGAGATTAAAACCTTTAACAGGAGCAGCAAATATGAACATCAGGAAACTAAAAGACAACAAACAACAACAAGAAAACATCCAACAAATCCAATATATCCTCTTGTTTGTTTGTTTGTTTGTTAAAAAAACTTATTTTATTAACTCCTGAATCTTTCTGAAGCATCAAAACGACTTTATTTGATATAAAAACCAGAAAAAAACATCAGACTTCTGTTTAAATACATTCGAGTTAAACGACTTGTTTTACGGTCCGGCTCTACAACAAACATCATGTTGTTGTTGTTGTTGTTGTTGTTAGTGTGTGTGCGTCTCCTCCTCCTCCTCCTCCCCGTCTCCGCGGCGACGGGCCGGTTTGATGAATTGAACAGTGTGAGGAATAAAGCAGCAGATCAATAAGCCGGTGAAAAGGATGCATCCAGGGTGTTATGGCTGCGTGTCAGCAGCCTCTTCGCTCCCCGCTGACGCCAGTTGGCCACTCGACAAGCAGCTCAAAAAATCAGCCCGTCCACTTAAGGCTCAGCATGCTGTGCATTCTGTCAGCCCCCGACAACAACCCCCCCCCCCCCACCCAGCCTCCTCACCCCCCCTCCTCACCCGCAAATGGAGGAAGTGAGGAATCATCAGCAGCGGCGGCGATCCTCAAGCAGCGAGGCCAAACGCCGCTCTGACCTGCATCAATCATGCAGCCGATGGGGAGGGAGGGGGGGAGGGGGGAGGGGAGGGGGGAGATGGGAAATAGCGGCGGCACATGTTGCTCCGGGGATGGAGGCGGCGGCGTGTCGGGGAGCCGCCACTCAGCGGCGTGTTTCATCTGGAATATGGAGTCTATTTGAGATGATCAGTGTAATACAGGAGGAAGCCACGCAGAGCTGCTGCACACGGGAAAAAAGTCCATCTGCTCATCGGGGAGCGGCGGCAGGCGGCGGCGGCGGCGTGGAAGGTGAGCAGGAGATCCCCGAAGTGCAGGTTTCATCTCCGGCTGGTAAATATGTACAAACCAGCAGGCCGAGGAAAATAGATTCCCGCTCGGCTCGATGCAGAGAGCAGCAAATGAAAAATAGGGAGACATAAATAAATGTAAACAGTTGTGAGGATGTAAACAGAAGCTCAGTGGGCGGAGACATCCTGCTCTGAAGCTCCTGCTCTGACGCTCCTCTGAAGCTCCTCTGAAGCTGCTCTGAAGCTGCTCTGAAGCTCCTCTGAAGCTCCTCTGAAGCTCCTCTGAAGCTCCTCTGAAGCTGCTCTGAAGCTGCTCTGAAGCTCCTCTGAAGCTCCTCTGAAGCTCCTCTGAAGCTCCTCTGAAGCTGCTCTGAAGCAGGGAGGCCCCGGCTGAGCCACGTAATGAGCCTGCAGAGATGTTCCCCTGATCCACCGTCCGTCCGTCCGTCCGTCCTCACTGCAGAGGCGCTGATCCTCTCATCCTGTTATCAGCCGGCATCTGCAGCAACCGGCACCGCCAAATTATCACAGAGAGAAGAAGAGAGGAAGAGGAAGAGGAAGAGAAGAGGCCTCTGATTCTCCTCCTCAGACCTGCAGGCGCATCTCTGAATAAATGTCGCGACCGTCCTCGATGGAAGAGAAAGGTTTAAAAGAGAAGCAAACACATCTTCTTCTTCTTCTTCTTCTTCTTCGTAACTGTAAAAACGTCGGCTCTGCGTCGCCGTGTGTACGAAGGGAAGACGGAGCTTTATAGAAACGCCGACAGAAGAGACAGTGAAGAAGAAGAAACACGACAACGACAACGATGGGGGAAGGCCTTCGCTTGCTCAGAGCTAAACGTTTCTATCTGCTGGAATCTGCTGCAGTAAATAAACTAAACAGAAACAGTGAACCCGTTTCTTCTTCGTTGGTTTTCTCTGGTTGACTCGCTGGCCTGTCTTCTGCACATGCTCAGTAGGAGGAGGAGAATCAACCTGACTTGGTGTTTAAATGTTTTTGCTTTAAAAAAGGGCTGAAATGATTAGTTTCCCTTCAATAAAACACTACAAATGTTGACATTTAACTTCCTGTTGAGACTCAGTGTTTGTAAAAGCCTCCAACAGCATGTCAGGCCCCTCCTCTGGTGTTTCCTCTGGTGCTTCCTCTGGTGTTTCCTCTGGTGTTTCCTCTGGTGCTTCCTCTGGTGTTTCCTCTGGTGTTTCCTCTGGTGCTTCCTCTGGTGTTTCCTCTGGTGTTTCCTCTGGTGCTTCCTCTGGTGTTTCCTCTGGTGTTTCCTCTGGTGTTTCCTCTGGTGTTTCCTCTGGTGTTTCCTCTGTATAACCCTCATCTTCTTCTTCTTCTTCTTTTATACGTCGCCTCGCGGTTTGAAGTGTTTAAAGTAGATTTGATGTGATTTAAAGCTGCAGACGTGTTCAGTGTGAGACGATCCGACCTGCTGCTCCGACCTTCTGATGCTGCCGTCAACAAATTAGTTTAACATGTAACCCTCCTCCCCCCTTCTCTTCTTCTCCTTCCTCCTCCCCCCTCCTCCTCCTCCTCCTCCTCCTCCTCCTCTCTCCTCAGTCACTTAGTCGCCTAATAGCAGAGTGCTCCGATCAGCAGGACGCCGACCAACCGTTTGATCACTTTCACAGCGAGCGAGCAGAGAGAAAGCAAACAGAGAGCGATAAATACTTGATTAAATATATAAGGAACCCTCCTCCTCCACCTCCACCTCCTCCTCCTCCTCCTCCTCCTCCTTCTCCTCCTTCTTCTCCTTTCTTCTTCTTCTCACCTCTGAATTATCTTCCTCTCCTCTCTCCTTCCTTTTTTTTTCTGATTCATGAAAAAACATCAGACAGCACAAAGACAGAAGAAGAAAAACGACAGCGGCGGCGGCGGGTGGCGGGTGGTGGTGGCGGGCGGCGGCGGGAGGCGGGAGGCGGGAGGCGGGAGGCGGCCTCCCCGAAGAGAGAAAAGAGAGAGAGAGAAAAATCAATACAAATTACGATGGAGAAAGTGGCACTGATGCCTGGAATTGCAGCATATGTTTACACTAAATCAGGCAATCTGTCTTCATATGGGCGCTGTAATGTGTGTGTGTGTGTGTGTGTGTGTGTGTGGGGGGGGGGAGGCAGAGGGGGAGGCAGGGGGGAGAGGAGGAGGGGGGGGTCAGGGTTCGAGCTGCCAGCCGCTGCTCTCCAATTACTCGAGCTCTTTGCAGGGAGGCAGCCGGTATCGATTGGCTGGGAGGAGCGCCGGAGCCTGCAGGCAGCCAATCGGGGCGCTGGGGTCAAAGTGCGCAGGC